>CAUYRT010046367.1:0-12588 GCA_963574885.1 Lepilemur ruficaudatus | reverse complement strand
GGAGGCCGAGGCGGGCGGATCGCTCAAGGTCAGGAGTTGGAAACCAGCCTGAGCAAGAGGGAGACCTCGTCTCTACTATAAATAGAAAGAAATTAATTGGCCAACTAAAAATATATAGAAAAAATTAGCCGGGCATGGTGGCGCATGCTTGTAGTCCTAGCTACTCCGGGAGGCTGAGGCAGGAGGATCACTTGAGCCCAGGAGTTTGCGGTTGCTGTGAGCTAGGCTGACGCCACGGCACTCACTCTAGCCTGGGCAGCAGAGTGAGACTCTGTCTCAAAAAAAAAAAAAGACTACAGAATTCAGTTAGATAGACAATGTATTTTCCCAGTAAATCCAAAAATCATGGACTTCAGTGACACCAAATTAGAAAGGCACATAAATTAGTGATTTTCCAGTTTTATATATGTAATACCAGGGATTGGTAAAAAAGAAAAGAAAACACAGTACCTACAAATTACCAATTAGCTTGAAGCTTCTAAAAATGAAAATACATTTGGATTTATTTATTCACTGAGCACCTTCTGTGAAGTAAGGGGCCTGAACAAAGTAGGGCAAAGGGTATGGAAAAATTAATGACTAGTTCAGTTAAAGTAAAAGGCAGGCTGGGCAGGAGTTAACAATGGCATGGAGTATGCAGAAGAAGGATGACTCTCCTACATGAATGTCTAGCCACCTAGCTGGCTGCTGGTCCCATTTATTGACAGAGGAAACCCAACAGAAAAGGCTCACCAGAACAGTATCAGGAAAAGATGGACATAGTGAGTTAGGGGTTCCTGTGGGATAACCCAGGTGGATATGTCAAGAAAATAGATGTTAAGAATCTGACCCTAGAGGGACACCTAGGCTGCCAATGTTATTTGAGAGGCATCTTCATTGGGTGGTATTTAAAATCATGAAAGCAGGTAAGATTATTTCAAAAGCATGCTTACAGAGAAGAAAGTGCCTAAGACATAGTCATGAGAAACACCAATGAAAACACAAAAATAAAAGGGAATCCATAAAAAGCAGAACTGACTCAACTTAATTTCCATCTGGGGATAGAAGAATCAGTTTTCTAACTTTCTAAACAGGATTTGAGAAATTATCTCACTCTTTTGCCACCATGGGTGATCTTAAGTGTGTCCTACTGGGCTAAGGGTCATTCAACAAGAGTTTGGACCAATTAGAGGAATCCTTTGTGCAAAACTGTATACCTCTTGTGAAGCAGCAGCAGCTATATTGTTCGCAACCAAAGAGGTAACCATTTGCAGAAGGGAGACTTCTTAAGTTGTTCTCAGCTTTCAAGGTTAAATTATGGGAGGGCTTTTTCCATTGTACCTTCTCAAGGAGGTGAAATTGAAAGATTTAACCTGAATAATTCACATGAAAATAAAATCATTTGGGACTTGTAATTGCTTAATGTAGAAATCCATCATTATTTAAAACAATTGGATACACTCAGTCTTCAGTTTTACCACCAAAACTCAAGAGGCATGTAACTATATATTCGTTCTCAGTAAAACTTTTTCTTGCCAAGATGAAGTACAAAAGCTAAGAGGTCAGAAAATAAGTGCACATTCTCTGAGTGCTTCAGTTTTGAGGCTGAGTGACAGTTCTGTGACTTCACCAGATTGCAGAATATTTAATCCCCATCACACCTGGCCTTCTTCACAACAGTGTACTGTAAGGCTTCAGATATACTGAAATGATTTCCCAGTATTTCCTAGTCCTCTGGGATTTGAAAGAAACCCAATGCTTGAATCAATTGAAACACTGTTGACCAGAAAATTAGCATTGTCATCAGGGGTGACAATACATGAATGCGACTTAAGAACTAAACCAAAAGATATACGGAGTCCAGCTGGAAATAAAGTTATGAAGATTTATTGGTAGCTGTTTCCAGGAAAATTCCTCTTCAAAAGCCACAACCTCCCAAAAAATGCTTCTTTAAGGAGTTATTTTTTTGTTTGATAAAATGATGATCTCCTAATCCAAAATAATTGAAGCATATTAAGGCTCTACATTTTAAAATGAAAATTATTTAATTAGAGTAAAATAATTTGAATTTAGGCACAAATGATATGCTTGATTCATAAGAGGGTGATATATATTAATATATACAGAAAGAGAGAAAGAGCGTGCGAAAGAACACATCCCTGGATTACCTACATGCACACGTGACCTATCTCTGGAATCTCTTTCTGATCCCAATAAAAGCAACAATTATATGCTTCAACTAGCACCAGAGTGGAAAGAGTCTTCTCTCCCTGCATCAACTTAACGCAGTGTGACACACAGTTGTGCCTTTGCCATTGCTGCTGCACCTGCAGAAATATGCTAATAGCAGAGTTGTCCCTGTCTGGCCTGAACAACACTCTGTTCAACATCAGAAAGTGCCTGGAGTGGTGAGAAACTGTACCCTTCCTCCTCTTTGAGTGTAGGGAGACGGGCAGTGGAAGTAGCTTGCTGTTATTCTTTCATGGTTTGAGTCTCTGTTCTTTCATTGTTTGATTAGAGGAAAATACTTTCACTTAGTTTCATCTTCAGACTTAGGAAAATCTTCAATCAAACCAAAATGATAGCATCGTAACAGAAGCATGTGCAAGGTAAGTTGTTGCAAAGAATAGGCAGGGAACTTCTCTGCCTGGCAGGAGCAGAGTAGCATACTTCATAGAGTAGGTCTACTTCATAAAATACACCTCCATGGAGTAGGTGACTCTTAAACTTGCCCTTGAAGAATAAGTAGATATTTTCCATGAGAGCAAAGCAGCAAGCGCACATCTAGCAAAGAAAACCACATGTGCAAAGGCAAAAATAAAATGGCAATCTTTTGCTGGAGAACTACAAAAACCATATTAATGAAGCTGAAGGTGTGAAAAGCAAGAGGTGAGTCTAGTAGATAAGGATTTCAATTGTGAGCTGCGTGTAATGCAAATAATACTGGACTTTATTCTCTAAAGGTGATGGCTCTCAATGCAGGATTTTAAGCAGAAAAGAGCATGATGAGATTAACATCGTAAATTGACCATGAAGATTGTCCCAATCAAAAGCCTCAGGAAGCATATTTCTCAGATCCTGGGGACAAGTGTGTTAAACTACTCCTTGCCTTGCCATCTACTTTACACAGAAAAGTACAGTGATCATATAACACTTATAATATCAAAAATAGTCTAAACTTACATATATATGTCCTTTGGTCTCACTCCAGCAGCTAGAGAAAGAAGCAATTTACAAGAAATGCCAGCAAGCATATTTTTTGGATACAGAGGGGTGACATTTGTGCACAAGAAAATGCCAAGGTAAATAAATTAGCACTATCTCCCCTTCTCAGCAAAAAAGCACGGAATATACATGCACTCTGCAGGGATTGAGAGTTGCAAGGCTTTAATTTTACACTAGGCACCATTCTCTCCTTAGTTAATAACAGTAATATCAGATCTTTATAAATAATAAATTGTTCTCAAATTTAATATCTCATATAGTCAATACAACATTCCAGCAAGGACCTAGAGAGATAGGCAAAAACTATGTTTTTATTCTCCCCCTTTTAAATACCACATATCAAAACTAAGGCCACGCAGCTAGGAAGTAGAATACAAGAGGCAGTTGTAAAATCCACATCTTTCAACTTTGGGTTTATTGCTTTTTCTACTATTCAATACTATGTATGTAGAAAATAACAGACTTGTGAACATCCTTTACTATAGCAGCTAAGGATTTCAGAAAGCCAAGCTAAGTAGTTTTCAATTGATTGTGCAAACTCACCTTGACATCTCCATTCTATTCCTGCTCTCAGCAACTGAGGGTCAGGTAAAGTAGGACATCACAAAGACAAATCCACTGAACATTCCCTATGATATTAGTAGCATTTTTCTTCAACATTCTTTTTTTCCACCCCATCATCTCCTCCCATGGAATTACTAACCTTTCGATAGGTTAATTATACTCTTCAGAATACCAGCACGGTAATAACAATCCCCCCTTAGGTTTATACAGGCTTTTTTTTTCAGCAACTCAAAATACTTTCGTAATTGCTTCAGGAGGATTGGTAGGGAGTTTCTGTAGTAAGCCTGTCTTTTCCTCTATGCCAAGTTGTTGGACTCCATGGGATTTTTCCTTTCTGACCCTCTGTCTCTACCAAAAAGTAGAAGATGAAATGCAAGAAAAAGAGGATGGCATGCAATTTATCTCCTTTTCCTTCTAAATATTATGTATGTTAAATCCCCACCACTTTCTTCTATCATATATGGTTATGAGAGAGGAATGCCTAAAGAGCTAGATATTAATTCAAAAATTTAGTAAGAGCAAAGCACCGGGCAGTTCAGCTTCCTGAGCTTGCCTTTGGGGTGGTAACCATCACTCCTCTGTCTGCCACTAACACCATTTGTAGTATAAAAGAGCCACAATAGCTAGGGTCTGAATTACACAGTAGTCAAGCTAGATAATTAAATTTTTCTTTCAGAAAGAATATGTCCCTGCTGAGGAAACCTTATTGCATACTGCTGTTCATGGTGACTATTATTAAATTTGTAGGACATGTCTCTGTATTATAACGATGCATTTGAAAGTTATCATTATACAATCCAATATGGTTAGAAAAGGGAACAAAAATTCCAACATAGTTTGAAAAAGGATCTGAAATGTCCCCAAGATTTACCCAGCAAAGTACATCCTAGCTCTGCATCAATAGAAAAGAGAACAACTGCCCAAAGAGTTCTTGCCATTTCTTGATGGATAGTAAATAGGGAATCTCCTGTTTTAGGAAAATTGCATCCAATCCCCTAGAAGCTCCTTTCCAACTATTCTTTTGGGATATTTCTATGAGTTGAGTTGACTAGGTAGTGGAGGAAACTATAATGGCAACCTAGAAATATGAAAGCCAGCCTTATTTCTTTTTAAGAGAATCAAATTCCTACAGAAATTCTAATTCGGGGCACGTATTATTGTCAATTACTTTCTCAAACATTAAGTGGGCGCACTGATGTGCTGTATTTTTTAATGAAATTTAAGCATGCACTGCATACGGCATGAATAAAATTCCACTAGGTTCACAACGAACTCTCGAAACTTTTGGCGATTGTGAATATCCCTCACGTTTTCTCCAGACGGAAAGAAAAAGAGAGACAGATGTTACTATTACATACTCTGTGACCTTAAAGTACACATGTGTCTCTCAGTTCTATTTGGTTTGAGGCAAGTCTAACACCTAAGGGGGCAGTGGCAATATTTTATAGCTTTTTCAATCTTCCACAGCATCTAGCTCAGAGTTGGTGCTATAAAAAATTATAAATGAAGAATTTGTGAACCACCAAGTAATTACTGAATATCTTCCATGTATCATGCACAACGTGATACACAATGAAGGATAAAAATGTATAAGAACAGGGCCTCGCCTCCTATAATCTTGTTGGAGAGGCCTGATATGGAAAAAGGTTAATATTTCCAAAGTTCGGGTATTTTAATTGTCTCGGGAGTCTTAATCCTAAACCATAATCATACATGTAATAGGGGTCTCTAGGAATCTTTCCCTCTTCCTATGAATTTATCATAACACATTTTTTATTTCTCATTTATCCTTTCTGTATCCCTTTAGATCCTTCTAAGAGCAGATTTTTTTTCCATCAGTGAGAGTGACTTAAGTAGATATGGAATAAAATGTAAGATGAAAAGGTACTATTTGCTTAATTAATATAGGACTTCAATGAGATTTGTGGCCCTGCATATTTTTCTTGCTCTGTATTATTTACTGGTGGGTGAAAGTGCATCATATGGTCAAAATGATATTATATTCATTCTCCTGATGAGTTTGAGGGTGACATTTCAGATATAGTGTATGTTCAATCACTGAGTAAGCCTTAATTTACTACTTCAGATAGCTGCTTTCTGGTTTTATCATTATAATTTTTTACGACAACCAGGAAAGCATCCTATCACTCCCCTCTTAAAACATTCACCTGGCTCACTGTCACACAGAACAGGATCCAAGCATTGTATGTTGGCAAAAAGCCTTTCATAAATGAGCTCTTATCTATCTTTCCAGTCTTATTTTGGGCATGTGGTAGATGGCAATTTTCTAGGTTGACTTTGGGAAAGCGGCCAAAGAGGGTCACTCCTATTTTGGCTGAGAATGGAATCCCAACATTTGGGAAAATTTCATTTAAAAAGAAAAAGGTTTATATCTGTACTTGATTTAAAAGAGAACATTTTAGCAGCACAATAATAAGCAAGGAAACTTAGATGTATCAAAGAATCAAGAGCACAGAATTGAACAAATTCTGCAGCTGATTACTTTTTATTAGAATACAACATATATCAAAAGGGTAGAAATTCCAGACAGCTCATTATTAAACAGAAAGATGAATAAAAGCAGACTGTATTTTATCTCAGTTATCCAGCTGATCAATCAATTCAAATGAGACTTTCTATTACAAGGATATCAGCCAAACTGGCACTCTGATCGCTGATTGATAGAGGAGAGAGTAGGATTAATCTGAGGTCATAAGAAAAGAATGAAACAATCATTCCCTTTTTAATTTATACATCTCTTAAAGGGATAATAGGTTTTTAGACAGTTATATAAATAAGCAAGCATATCTAGGACATTATTTTTAAAAGTTCCAGACCACTGTTTGTGCTATTCAGGTGATAAAGAACTATCATATAATTCCTTTTAATCACTCATAAGAATTTAGATTCCCAACCACCCAACTCCAATCCCAGGACTTATAACCCATGGCTAGAAAAAAAAAGTTTGAGTGTTGGGAAGTATCTACCTTCACCCATCATCATACTCACAAACAATTTAATGGTCTTTGGGCTGCCCACGGTTTTGACTAGCTTTGTGCTTCCTTATAAGTTCTTCTGCCCCTTTGACTAGCTTGAAGGTCCCAAGGATGTTATGTTGCTCTTAAACGGGCAGTCTGAAATGTGCTGCAAGTGACAGATTATGGTCAGGAGCCAGCTGTTCACATATTTGATCAGCCAGCAGGAAATCTTTCAGCAGCTCTTAAATAAAAAATACAGGATAGTGTCGGTGTTTGGTGACACTGTTTTTAATCTTCACATTTCTCATTGACAGGAGGTAATGGTTATCCATGGGAGACCTGTCACATGACAGCAGCTTCTTTACCACCAGGAGAGTCACAATATGGCCTCCCAAACTACTTTAACCGACATAGCATTTTGGACTGTTCTTTCGGAAAAGGCTATCTCAGGCCAGAAAGAAAAAAGAAAATGAGAAACCTTTATTACTTCTAGAATTTCTTTTTTATTTCCAAGTAATTATAAAATGTCTTCCCTAATATTGCTGTTACTGTCATCACAGAAATTGAATTAGAACATAAGGTTGCAATTCTATTTTAATATCTTTAAAATTAGGCCATGAAGTGAACGGATTTATTGATAGGTCAAATTGATCAAACAATTCATAGCACTAGGCTAACATCTACAATTCCAGTAACCATCCATGAAAAGAAAACTTACTTATGCTGTTGATCAGCATGGAAGACTGAGTTTCACTAGAAGGTCCTATTCTAAGACATGTTTTATCCCTAATTCCCAAACTGTTTCAGAAATATCTATCACCAATTTATAGAAGGTCCAGAAATGTCTTCATTATATTCTGTAATCAAGTACTAAAAATCCACATGTATAATGATAACATAAATAATTTTTAAAAAGAAAGCTTCAGAACAAAGCAAAGCACTAACTTCAGACAAGATCATAAAGAAAAGAAAGTCCTATTCTTTGTGACCACAACCAGCTTTGCTGGTTTCTGTTCATATAGTGACGAGGAATTATCAGATACAATATAATTTTCAAAGGTAATTTCCATGCCAATGATAAATAAAATAATTACAAGAGAGCTTATATCTGATGTGTGTGTATATGTGTATTCACATCATATTGCAGATGTTCTACTTTGTAATTGGAATGTACAAACAGATGATAAAATATATTACTTTAAATATATAAATCACAATTGACTTAAAGCTTTCCCATGTCCACATAGGAATCCCTTCAAAATATCTAAAATTTAGGTTTTCTCAATCTCAGCACTATTGACACTTTGGAGCAGATAATTCTTTATTGTGAAGGGCTCCCTTTGCATTGTAGAATGGTTAGCAACATGCCTGGCCTCTACCCACTAGAGATCAGCAGTCCTCTCTATAAGCATGTCTCATGTGTTTTTCATATTGGAAACTAACTAATCCCCCCACAAATGATGGTGTTCTGAACACACTTAACCTCAGAAACTAGGGTTTCAAAATGCTTATAGAGAAGAAGAATTTCTTACCCACCATTTGACTCCCAATGGCCACTAGTGAGAATCAGGAATGGCTGCTGAAGATAGGAATCTTGGCTGGCAATACCCAAACTCTTTTACCAGCCATAAATTGAGTCCTGAGTTTGGAGACTAGGATTTGAGGAATCTGATTTCTTATAAATTCATGATTAAATATAAATATACTATAAACTATTATTCACTTTCTACTGACCCACTTAGATATAGCTGAAATCTGTGACTTCAAAGACAATAAAATCCAAACCAATAGTTCATTATCACTCTGCTGTGGATTATCCATTCTTCACTAATATAATGTGTATATAGACTATTGATAATCTGGCTTCCTTTTTAAAGTTTTTATTCCAGCATGATTGAATTGAGCCTATAGTTCTCATCATCTTCCTCGGAAGATGATGTTTGCATCATCTGCACTCATCTTCCACCAATTCGGGGCAAAATGGAAAACATCCAAAATTGTGTTTGGATAAGTCATGGTTTGCATATGGCATGGTGCACTCTAAATACATACAAAGCTAATAAACATTTTTTCTCTCCACCAAAAAATAAAGAAAGAAGGAAAGAATCTGGAGGAACAGACTCACAAACAGCACGCTTGCTCCCTTAACCTCGTCGTCTGAAATGGAGGTATTAGCAGTGGTACTTTCCACTCAGGATCAATTGAAGATTTCAATTCTGAAAGATCAAAACTTCCTGTAGCTTTGAAAAGACAGCTTTTAAAGCTCTAACTTCTTACAATTTCAAAAATCATAGAGGCCAATCTTATTCAGGGTGCCCCATTCCATGTGTGTTTCAGTAAAACACCAGTCAGGCTTCACTCAAAGCATTTATCAATTATTCATTTAAACTGTGAAGGCAGCAAAAAAAAAAAAAATTAGGGTTTTAATAGTTGTGAAAATACCTTTGCTTTTGAGCAATAGGAAACATGAAAATGGCATCCTATGAAGAAAGGCAACAAAATTTTTATAATATTACTATAAATAGATGTGATGAAAATTGCATTTTACCTCATGATCTTCCTCCTCCAAACCCATAACCCTCCTCCAAACCCAAAACCCAAAATCCCAATTGAGGGACTTTTTATAAAATACCTGACCAGTTCTCTTCAAATCTTTCAAGATCATCAGAAATAAGGAAATTCAGAGGAACTGTCATAACCAACAGGAGTCTAAGGAGACATGATGACTAAATGTAATGTGTTACCCAGTAAGGACTCTGGCACAGAAAAAGGACATTCAATAAAATCTAAGAATATTAGAATAAAGTGTATGAACTTTAGTTAATAATAGTGTATCAACATTGGTTCATTAATTATAACAAATGCACCATCATAATATAAGACTTTAATAACAAGGACAACTGGGCACAAAGTATGTAAGAACTCTGTACCATTTTTATGATGTTCCTGTAAGTCTAAAACTGTTCTAAAATAAAATGTTTGAGTGACATCAGCAATACAGCGGAGTAGAAAACCCTAGATCTTGTTACTCCACAGAAACACTGATATAACAATGACATTGCTAACAAATACCTTGAAGTGAAATTCAGAATCCAGATAAGTAGAAGCACCCAGAGGAGCATAATCTAAAAGCAGTCACATTTATAAATAAGAAGAACAATGTCACTTTACCTGCATCAACTTCTCCCCAAACCAGCTTAGCTCAGCATCAAAATGATTGCTTTAGCCCATGATTTCTCCCATATGGGTGAACTGAGATTGGAGTCTGCACCTGGCCACCTCACCTCCTGGTCTCTCAAAACATCCTTCTTGGGGCCAGTTTATATCTCACCTCATACCAAGCACTGAATGGCTGACAGAGCCTGGTACCCTGAGACAGCTAGAACAAAGAAATGGGCAAGCATTCCCTTAAGCTGGTACTGCTCTGTGAGTTGAGAATAAGAGCAAAACTAGGTTTTATTCCAAAAGAAAGGGAAGGAAGCAGACGGGGCTTCATTCCCCAACATTTCAGAGCTCCTTCCATGGAGCCAGTTACTACCTTGCCTCATAATGATCACTGAATAACCAGCAGGGCTTGATCCCCTGGGACAGCTGGCACTGCTCTGCAAGATTGGGAAAATGCATAGATTTTTCTCCAGAAAGGAAGAAAAGATGTAACGGGGCCTTTCCTCAGCCAGTGCATTCCCCAAGGGGTTGGTCTCTACTTTGCCTCATATAAACTGCTGACTAGTAAAGGTCTCTCCTAGTCCAGACCAGTCCATAAAGATTGGGAGATGTAGCTGCTTTGTCAAATGTGCAAACAACAAAGCAACTCTTCAAGGAACATGAAGAATCTATAAAATATAACATAATCAAAACAAGAAAAGATACACTGCAGAAAGGAAACTCCATTCAGTAAATGGTACTGGGAAAACAGAATAGCCACATGCAAAAAAATGAAACAGGACCCCTATCTCTTGCCATATACAAAAATTAATGCAAGACGGATAGAAAACTTAAATGTAAGGCATGAAACCATAAAAATTCTAGAAAAAAACTCTTCTAGACATTGGCTAGGCAAAGTGTTTATGACTAAGATCCCAAAGACAAATGCAGCAACAACCAAAATACAAAAATGGAACTTAATTACATTAAAAAGCTTCTCTACAGCAAAGGAAATAATCAACAGAGTTTATAGACAACCTGTAGAATAGGAGAAAATATTTTCAAACCAACATCCAATAAATGGCTAATACTTAGAATTTACAAACAACTCAAACAAATCAGCAAGAAAAAGAAAACAAATAATTCCATTAAAAAGTGGGCAAAATACATGAAAAGAAGTTCTTCAAAAGAATATAGACAAATGGCCAAGAAATATATGAAACAAAAAGTGCTCAACATCACTAATCATCAGGGAAATGAAAACTAAAACCACAGTGAGATATCACCCTTCCCTGTCAGAATGGCATCTATTAAAAAGTCTAAAAACAATAGATGCTGGCATGGATGCAGCAAGATAGGAACACTTATACACTATATATTAGTACAACAATTAGTCTATTTAGTTCCTCAAAGAACTAAAAGTAGACCTACCATCCAATCCAGCAATCCCCCTACTGGGTATCTGTACAAAGAAGTCACCTTATCAAAAAGATACCTGCACTCAAAAGTTTATTGCAGCACAATTCACAAATTGCAAAAGTGTGGAATCAACCTAAGTGCCCACCAATTCATGAGTGGATAAATAAAATATGATACACACACACACACACACACACACACACACACACACACACACACCATGGAGTACTACTCAGCTAAAAAAAAGAAAAATATTATGTCTTCTGTAGCAATTTGGATGGAACTGGAGAATATTATCCTAAGTGAAATATCTCAGGAATGTAAAAACAGACATCAACTGGGAGCTAAACAATGGGCACACATGGGTACAAAGAGATGTAAAAGACATTGGAAACCAAGAAGGAGAAAGAGTGGAAGGGGGTGAGAGGTAAAAACTTACCTATCCTTACCTATCAGGTGTAATGAACACTGTCCTGGTGATGGGCACATTAAAAGCCCAGACTTAAGCCTTATACAATGTGTCCATGTAACAAAAACATTTGTACCACCTTAATATTTTAAATTAAAAAAAAGAAGAAATCAATAAACAACCCAAAGGTAATGGAGATCTGTGAATTTTTTCATAAAGAATTCCAAATAATCATCTTAAAGAAATTTAGTGAGTTAGAAGAGAAAATAGTTATAAAACCATAAAATCAAGAAAATAATACATGAACAAAATGAGCTCAACAAGATATAGAAATGATAAAAAAAAAAAAAAGAACAAACAGAAATACCATAGCCAAATAATAAAAAACTGAACTGAAAAATTCACTAGAGGAATTCAAAGGCAGTCTTGATCAACCAGAAGAAAAAAATTCAGTAATCTTGAAGACAGGTCATTTGAAATTATCCAGTCAGAGGAGCAAAAAGAAAAGTGAAAGAAAAAGAGTAAGGAAAGCCTAAGGAACTTATAGTACTCCATCAAGCAACCTATGTTCCTATTACAGAAGTCTCAGAAGGCGAAGAGAGAGGGAAATAAGGAGAAAGCCTATTAAAAAAATAATGTCTAAAAACTTCCAAATCTGGGGAGGAAAACTTACATCCACATTCATGAAGCCCAAAGAACCCCAAATAGGTTTAATTTAAAGAGATCTAGGACTCCACGGGAGGAGGTTGCGGAGGAGAACTGGAAGGAAAAAGCCCACGAGAAGCTTGGAGACCAGCGACAAGGGTAGGTGGAGCCGCTAACTTTCCCCTCCCTTGCATCTCGGACTGCTAGTGGGCTCCTGGGCGGTTG